>JAVKPL010004299.1:0-21438 GCA_032173675.1 Gastrolobium villosum
TCTGACGATTCTGCGCCTGCTTCAACTTTTCCCTGATCATCTGGATCTGTAGGGTAGTATCTTGGACAAAGTCCAAGCCGAAAAGCTCTTTATCTCCAACCTCAGACCAGCAGGTAGGAGTCCGACACCTCCTACCGTACAGCGCCTCGTAGGGTGCCATGCCCAGACTAGCATGAAAACTGTTGTTGTATGAAAATTCAACCAACGGAAGGTACCTATCCCATGCAGAACCCTGCTCCAACGTGCAAGCTCTCAACATGTCCTCCAATGTCTGGATGGTCCGCTCAGTCTGTCCGTCAGTCTGAGGGTGATAGGCGGTACTCAATCTCAACTGCGTACCAAAAGCCTCCTGCAGCGCCTCCCAGAACCGAGATGTGAACTTCGGGTCCCTATCACTGATGATACTCTCGGGCACCCCGTGAAGCCTCACAATCTCGCGGACATATAGCTTGGCCAACTGCTCTGTAGTAAAGCTCACCTTCACTGGAAGAAAATGGGCAGACTTGGTCAATCTGTCCACAATGACCCAGATAGAGTCACAACCAGCCTGAGTTTTAGGCAATCCCACCACGAAGTCCATGGAAATACTCTCCCACTTCCACTGTGGAATCTCCAGAGGTTGAAGTTTACCAGACGGTTTCTGGTGCTCGATCTTTACTTTCTGGCAAATCAGACACTTGGACACGTAGACCGCTATGTCCTTCTTCATGCCCGGCCACCAAAAATTCCTTTTTAGATCCTGATACATTTTTGTAGCACCAGGGTGGATAGTGAACCGGCCTTTATGAGCCTCTGTCATAACCTCTTCGGTCAATGGCCCTCGAGGAATAACAATCCTCTTCTGGAACAGCAATAAACCATCCTCATTCCAAGACACACCGTCCTGGTTCTTCACGTAATCAAGGCATTCTCTTTGCACTTGCGCCTCTTTGATCTTTTCCATCAGCTCATTGATCACTTCTGCTGTTTCCATTTCGAGCAGTGCGCCCCCAAACAAGGAGTTCACTCTCAAGTCTCTGAACTTCTCGATCATCTCGTAGTCGTTCATCATTAAGCTGGATAAGCTCACGGATTTCCGACTCAAAGCATCAGCTACCACATTGGCCTTGCCAGGATGGTACCTCAACTCGAAGTCGTAGTCCTTCAAGAACTCCATCCATCTTCGCTGTCTCATGTTCAACTCCTTCTGGTCAAACAGATACTTCAGGCTCTTGTGATCACTGAATACAGCAAACTTCATGCCAAACAGGTAATGCCTCCAAATCTTGAAAGCAAAAACAATGGCTGCCAACTCCAAATCGTGAGTCGGGTAGTTCTCCTCATGAGGTTTCAGCTGTCTTGAAGCGTAAGCAACCGCTTTCCCTTTCTGCATCAGCACACAGCCAAGTCCTTTACCAGAGGCATCGCAGTATAACTCGAATTGTTCCGCAGGATCAGGAAGAACTAACACTGGAGCAGTAGTCAGTCTCTCCTTCAGCTCCTGGAAACACTCCTCACACTCATGTGTCCACACGAATGGAGTCTCCTTTCGGGTAAGGCGAGTCATCGGTAGCACCATCTTGGAAAATCCCTCTATGAACCTCCGATAGTAGCCTGCCAAACCCAGGAAGCTTCTCACTTCTGTAACCGTCTTGGGTCTCTCCCAATCCATCACGGCCTCAATCTTGTTAGGATCAACTGCAACTCCATTAGCAGAAATTACATGACCCAGAAATTTCACCGCCTTGAGCCAAAACTCGCATTTTGACGGCTTCGCATAGAGCTTCTTCTCTTTTAGCACTTGCAACACAATCTTCAAGTGCTCGGTATGCTCCTCCTCCGTCTTGGAGTAGATCAAGATGTCGTCAATGAAGACAATCACAAACTGATCCAGGTACGGCTGGAAGATTCTGTTCATGTAGTCCATGAACACTGCGGGTGCATTGGTGAGTCCAAACGGGATCACCAAGTACTCGTAGTGCCCGTACCTCGAGCGAAATGCTGTCTTTGGGACATCCTCCGGCTTTACCCGTATCTGATGATAACCGGACCGGAGATCAATCTTGGAATACACACAAGCACCCCTAAGCTGATCCAGCAAATCATCAATGCGTGGAAGAGGATACTTGTTCTTGATTGTCACCTTGTTCAACTGTCTGTAGTCGGTGCACAACCGCATGGTCCCATCTTTCTTTTTCACGAAAATGACCGGTGCTCCCCAGGGAGACACACTCGGCCGAATAAAATCTTTTGCTGAAAGCTCCTCAATATGCTTCTTCAGCTCCGCCAACTCCGGTGGCGACATCCGGTATGGAGCCAACGAGATAGGCCCCACACCAGGCAATAAATCGATGGAGAACTCTATCTCCCTCTGTGGAGGAAACTCAGGAATCTCCTCAGGAAACACCTCGAGGAATTCCCTCACCACAGGAATGCCAGTGAGATCCTCCTGTGTCCCACTCACCAAACCCCCCAACATGACATAGCCAAATGCCCCTGCTCTCAAGGCCCTCCTCGCCTGCAGGACTGAAATGAACGGTGAGGAACTGGCTGTGGACCCACCCGGAGACATCACCACTTTCTTGGCACAGCAGTCGATCATTGCACAGTTTCTGGACAACCAATCCATGCCCAAAATAATCTGAAGGTTGGCCATCGGTAATCCTATCAGATCTACCGAGAAGTCACGGCCATCCCACTGAAACGCTACATCGCGGTGAACAGTGGAGGTCAAACATTTTTCTCCGGTGGCGGTGGTAACCCGCATCGGTGGAGAAAGCACATCACTGGGCAACTCAAGCCCCACAGCAATAGGGGTAGCAACAAAAGAGTGCGTTGCCCCGGAATCAAATAACACATCAACAGTTGATCCACCAATGGTAACAGTACCTCTGACCAGGTTCGGAGCTCTGTCCGACTGCTGACGGTCCAACGTATACACACGCCCCGTAGTAGGTGGCACTGCTGGTGCCCCAGTAGGAACCATCTGCAAAGGCACCGCCTGCACTGCAGCAACTCTCGCCGTCGGGCAATCTCTGGAATAGTGGCCCTCCTTGCCACACTGGAAGCATATCAACTGTCCGGTAGAGCACGGCCCAAAATGTGACTTCCCGCATCCCGAACATCTGGGAGCAGGAGGTCTAGCTGTGTTCCCCGGAGCGGCAGTCTTTCTGAACTGGTTTGGCGCTTGCTTAGCCGCCATCTGCTTGCCCTTGCCCTTGTTTGCAAAATTTTTACTCTTCCAGGGAGTGGAACCGCCGGTACCCTGTGGTACCTCCATCTTGGCCTTCTTGGCCTTACTCGTGCTGTAGAAGTCCTCAATATCACGACACTGCTGGACCAGTGTCCCAAAATCTCTGGATGCAGACCCAGCTAAGTAACCAGCAATATCCTCATTAAGTCCCCTGCGGAACTTAGCAGCCAAGTATGTAGGAGTAGGCCTCGCCATCCTGAAGTGTGAAAACTTCACCAGCTCATTAAACTTGGCCAGGTACTCGTCGACAGACAACGAGCCCTGAACCAACCGGTCGAACTCTCCCTGCTTCCTCTCCTGTGAGTCATAAGGGAAGTACTGACCCAAGAAGCTCTCCTCGAAGAATGGCCACGTCATCACATGACCCTGCATCTCGTAGACCTGAGAAAGGTTGGTCCACCACTCATGGGCCTCGCCCTCCAGCATATAAGTGGCGAACAACAGCTTCTGCGGATCGGTGCACTGCATGATCCGGAAAATCTTGTCTAGCGCCTGAAGCCATCTAGCAGCAGCAATGGGATCATACGATCCGTCGAATGAAGGTGGCTTATGCTTGCGGAAAGCATTCAGCCGGCGATCGATCTCGTCACGATCCTCAGCAAGAACGGGGATAGTCTGCATAGCCCCCGTCAAGTGACTACCCTCACCCATCTGGCTCTGGGAGTCCTCCTGTTGACTAGGCGGAGGTGGAGGCGGTGGCGGCGGTGGAGGTGGTGGAGGACCCTGGCCCGCAGCAGGACCAGCCCTCAACTCCTCCAACATGACCCTCATCATAGTCATGTTGGCCATCCGGTTCTCCTCCAGAACCTCTGCCGTGGTTTGCCGGTTCGCATCTCGAATTGCGTCCAGCATCGCCCGGTTTGCCAGCCTCGTGGCTTCCTGGTCGGCTAGTCGGGCCGCCTGCATCTCAGCCAATGCAGCCAGGACAGGATCCGTCTGATCCTCGCTCGTACTCGTGTTCCTCCTCGGTGGCACCATGACTCTGCACAAGTTACACAAAGAATGAGTTGATCAGGCCCACGCCATGTGGTCACATATGCATCATCGTAACACACACCAGTTAGAGAGAACACAAAGTAGACACGCAACGACACATCCTAAGTTATTGCAATACATACAGGCTTTTCCCTAGAAAGTGCTCTGATACCATAAAATGTAACAGCCCGTGTTAACCCGGATTGTTAACACACTATCGTATTAAGCCACGCTTAATTAAAATGCGGAATAACTTTTTCTTTAATTCAATTATGACGTCATTAACTTAACCAACTTGATTACTTAATCATTTTCATAAAAATACTGCCTGTATGTAAATTGCAAGACAACTAACTGAATACCTCGTACATAAATATAATAAGTGAGTATCTAAAGCCACAGGTCTACACAAGTAGCCTGGGTCAAAATCCTGATACTTTAATTACAACATTAACCTAAAAGACCAAAGTCAAACATGTGGCATGGACAAACCCCATGCTCACCAAATAAGGCAACAAAGCCCAATAACAGTCATAACATAACTCAACCGAAAACATAACAACAGTCGGAAATAAAAACAGCAGTCAGCATATCATCAAATCAACTCAGCTCTGGCCTCCTGCCACCCGAGCCCTCAACATTACCTGATCCTGAAATAAGCGTCCCCAAACGTGGGGTGAGATCTCTAACAAGAAATCTCAGTAAGACAAGGGGTCCTCAAGGAGTCTCCACCCCAAGCTCACTTACATGTGTAATATAAGTTCTAAAAACAGTATTTACAATATAAGTTCCAAAACTATGCGATGCAGCAATTAATCATGTCATGTGTGCATATCAAATCTACTGGCCAGAGAAATGTAGGAATACGTCTATGCCTACATGAGTACCAGGACGCTACCTGTACCTCACCACAGCCTCACCATCTTGTATGTACTACATACTCAGGCTTACCGTATAGGTGGACACCACATGCATATCATAATAGCTCATTACATATAAACAGCTCAACAGCATTTCCAAAATCATCAAAGCATGTAACACAGCATGCATAAACCCATCCCCATGGGACATGGTGGAACATCAAAATGGCTAAACCGAGGACACGAAAGCTTACCTTGCAAGCTAGCTATCCAAGCCAAGAGTCCAACCACTCACAAGTCCACAAACAGCAGTATCACAATCTGATATGGACCAATAATACATCAATATTAATGTACAACAAGCATACAACTTAAAGACTACGCCTTTCCTTTACGTTTTACGTCTTAAGGCTTCCAACAAAGCCATAAGCCCTTAATCATATGATTCTGACTTAGTCCATTAATTATAGAAGTTCAACTTCCTTAAACTAGGGTCCACACACACCCAATAGCTTACTGTTCATGCAGTAAAGCTACTGTCTGCGCAGAACCCAGGATATCCGGATATCAGAAGGGGCATATCCGGATATGTCATATCCGGATATCACACTGGACATATCCGGATATGTCATATCCGGATACCCATATCCCATATCCGGATATCAATATCCGGATACCATATCCGGATACTGATATCCGGATATCTGTTCGACAAATATCCGGATATCTCACGACAGAATGCAGTTTCTGCATTTCGTGAATATCCATCCCAAAGATCCATCTTTTAACACATTTACACGTTAAAGCATGCATCTTTAATCCATTTTAGGTTCACTTATGTGTTGGTTACATGTTAAACTCATTAACATACCAAGATACCACCTTTAAGCCATAAAAACACATGATCAAGTTAAGGTGACTTACCCCAAAGCTTGGTCAGTAGTTCAAGGTGACTTTGGAGCTCTTAACACTGCACTCAAGTCCAGCACACCCAAGGACACGAAAATGCCACACCAAAGGTTAGTTCTTGGCACCAAAGGAGGCTTCTTGCAACCTCTAATGGTATGAACAATGGTTCATAACCAAGGAGACAACACCACAGCCCTCAAACACACCCTCCACAGCAGCACCCTCAGAAAACAAGATCACAAACCCCTTACAATGCACTCACTCAAGTGTTTCCATGGTGAAAGAGGAAGGATTAAGCTAAAGGTGGCAACTTTCAAGCCAAAAGGCCAAGGATGAAGGGAGGAAGAAGGGAGGCAAGCTGCAGCCACCCAAAACCCACGTAGGAAAAATAATCATGTCTAGGGTTGTGTGCCAAAATGTCTATTTATAGGCACAAGGCTACACACGCGCAGTATTAGCCTTAATCGCAAAGTAAAAGATATTGATCCCAAACTTCGGATTCTAGACCTACGCATTTTTCTAAGATTTGTCATATTTTTATTTTATTTTTCGGAGCACCTTTCCGGTACGCGCTTTTCCATAGCCAGTATCAGTTCTGGCATCAGATTACGTCATTTTGACTTGAAACTTGTTTTACAAGTCCTACATAATATTCTAGTAATTATCATGCATTCGTTATAATTTTCCGGGATACTTTTCCGGTACGCATTTATACCGAGTAGCAGAACCGGTATCTGCACTTTTCTTCCGAAAAGCGACTTTCAGCATTATTACTTATTCAATATAATTATCTAAGTCCATTAATACTTATTAAGGTCAATTATGGAATTATTTCCTAATTATCATAATTAATTCGCTAATTACCTTAATTAGCGGTACGGGTTCTTACAAGGTTCATCGTGGCCGACTTCCCTTCTGAATACAATATGATCCTGGGGAGGCCGACCATCCATGATTGGGATATGTTAATCTCAACCAAGCACCAAAAGCTCAAAATGATCTCCAAGCAGGGTACGGTGCTCACTATAGCTGGAGACCAGAAAGAATCTTGGGACTGCTATTTCAGATCTGTTCGAATGGTGACAAGGGATCCTAGTATTTCTACTGGAATCAGTCAGCCGAGCAACAACCCCCCTCCACACAGGTCGGTTCACATGGTCGACTTCGATATGCGAGACGAGGAGCAGATGCCGCGACCAGAGCCGGAAGGTGAACTGGAGGCAATAAATATTGGAGAACCAGGACAGGTCACTAAAATTGGCAAAGACTTGGAACCAGACGACAAACGGAGCCTGGTTGCGTGCCTTGGTCGTAACCACGATGTCTTCGCATGGAGATCATCTGACATCCCCGGGGTTGACCCGAGCTTCTGTTGCCACAAACTTTCTGTATATCCGGGATCAAAGCCAGTAGCCCAAAAGAAGCGAAATCTCAGCTCGGAGCGACGTCAAGTCTTGGAAGATCATGTTAAAGAATTGCTAGAAGCAGGGTTCATTCGAGAAATACAATATACGACTTGGTTATCTAATGTGGTTATGGTTAAGAAGCCAAGCGGGAAATGGCGAGTGTGCACGGACTACACAGACCTAAATAAGGTATGTGTAAGAACCCGCACCGCTAATTAAGGTAATTAGTAAACTAATTATGATAATTAGGAAATAATTCCATAATTGACCCTAATAATTAATAATGGGCTTAGATAATTATATTGAGTGAGTAAAAATGCTGAAAGTCGCTTTTCGGAAGAAAAGCGCAGATACCGGTTCTGCTACTCGGTATAAATGCGTACCGGAAAAGTATCCCGGAAAACTATAACGAACGCATGATAATTACTAGAATATTATGTAGGACTTGTAAAACAAGTTTCAAGTCAAAATGACGTAATCTGATGCCAGAACTGATACTGGCTATGGAAAAGCGCGTACCGGAAAGGTGCTCCGAAAAATGAAATAAAAATATGACAAATCTTAGAAAAATGCGTAGGTCTAGAATCCGAAGTTTGGGATCAATATCTTTTACTTTGCGATTAAGGCTAATACTGCGTGTTTAAGTGGCTTTGGCTATATATATGCACATTAGGAGGGCACAAAACCCTAGAAACTCATATTGAACGTGGGAGGCTGCTGTTTTCTGAGTGGGAGCACTGTTCCATTGCTTCCTTCACTCCCCTTCATCATTTCTTGAACCTTTGGCCTTCTTCCTTCACTTCTCCTCTCCTTAACACTTGAGAGCATGCAAGGTGAGGGAGTGTGAGTGTGAAACCCTGAGTTTCCAGCCCCTGTGTGTGTAGTTAGTGAGCATGAGTTTGAAGCTTTAGTGATGGCTACTTTGTGGTAGTCATTGTGAGCTTCAAAGTGCCTTCTTGTGGTGCAAGAACCCACCTTGAAGTGCCATTTTCGTGCTCCTACTTAGGCTGAGTGTGAGGAACCTTGGGAGAGCTCCAAGAGCACACCTTGCCTCTGTTCTGAACTTTGGTAAGTTACCTCTCTATGATCATGGGTTTATAATGCTTAAAGTTGATGTCTTGACCATGTTTAATGAGTAAACAAGAGGGTATAAGGTATATGAACCTAAAATGAACTAAAGATGCATGCTTTAACGTGTACATGTGTTAAAAGTTGGATCTTTGGGATGGATACTCACGAAATGCAGAAACTGCATTCTGTCGTGAGATATCCGGATATTTGTCGAACAGATATCCGGATATCAGTATCCGGATATGGTATCCGGATATTGATATCCGGATATGGGATCTGGGTATCCGGATATGACATATCCGGATATGTCCAGTGTGATATCCGGATATGACATATCCGGATATGTTCTTCAAAGATATCCGGATATCCTGGGTTCTGCGCAGACAGTAGCTTCACTGTATGAACAGTAAGCTATGGGGTGTGTGTGGACCCTAGTTTAAGGAAGTTGAACTTCTGTAATAAAAGGACTAAGTCAGAATCATATGATTAAGGGCTTATGGCTTTGTTGGAAGCCTTAAGACGTAAAACGTAAAGGAAAGGCGTAGTCTTTAAGTTGTATGCATGTTGTGCATTAATATTGACTTGATAAATGGTCCATATCAGATTGTGATACTGCTGGTTGAGGACTAGTGTGTGGTTGGACTCTTGGCTTGGATAGCTAGCTTGCAAGGTAAGCTTTCGTGTCCTCGGTTTAGCCATTTTGATGTTCCACCATGTCCCATGGGGATGGGTTTATGCATGTTGTGTTACATGCTTTGATTATTTTGAAATGCTGTTGAGCTGTTTATATGTAATGAGCTATTATGATATGCATGTGGTGTCCACCTATACGGTAAGCCTGAGTATGTAGTACATACAAGATGGTGAGGCTGTGGTGAGGTACAGGTAGCGTCCTGGTACTCATGTAGGCATAGACGTATTCCTACATTTCTCTGGCCAGTAGATTTGATATGCACACATGACATGATTAATTGCTGCATCGCATAGTTTTGGAACTTATATTGTAAATACTGTTTTTGAACTTATATTACACATGTAAGTGAGCTTGGGGTGGAGACTCCTTGAGGACCCCTTGTCTTACTGAGATTTCTTGTTAGAGATCTCACCCCACGTTTGGGGACGCTTATTTCAGGATCAGGTAATGTTGAGGGCTCGGGTGGCAGGAGGCCAGAGCTGAGTTGATTTGATGATATGCTGACTGCTGTTTTTATTTCCGACTGTTGTTTATGTTTTCTGTTGAGATTATGTTATGACTGTTATTGGGCCTTGTTGCCTTATTTGGTGAGCATGGAGTTTGTCCATGCCACATGTTTGACTTTGGTCTTTTATGTTAATGTTGTAATTAAAGTATCAGGATTTTGACCCAGGCTACTTGTGTAGACCTGTGGCTTTAGATACTCACTTATTATATTTATGTACGAGGTATTCAGTTAGTTGTCTTGCAATTTACATACAGGCAGTATTTTTATGAAAATGATTAAGTAATCAAGTTGGCTAAGTTAATGACGTCATAATTGAATTAAAGAAAAAGTTATTCCGCATTTTAATTAAGCGTGGCTTAATACGATAGTGTGTTAACAATCCGGGTTAACACGGGCTGTTACATTTTATGGTATCAGAGCACTTTCTAGGGAAAAGCCTGTATGTATTGCAATAACTTAGGATGAGTCGTTGCGTGTCTACTTTGCGTTCTCTCTGACTGATGTGTGTTATGATAATGCATATGTGACCACATGGCGTGGGCCTGATCAACTCATTCTTTGTGTAACTTGTGCAGAGTCATGGTGCCACCGAGGAGGAACACGAGTACTAGTGAGGATCAGACGGATCCTGTCCTGGCTGCATTGGCTGAGATGCAGGCGGCCCGACTAGCCGACCAGGAAGCCACGAGGCTGGCAAACCGGGCGATGCTGGACGCAATTCGAGATGCGAACCGGCAAACCACGGCAGAGGTTCTGGAGGAGAACCGGATGGCCAACATGACGATGATGAGGGTCATGTTGGAGGAGTTGAGGGCTGGTCCTCCACCACCTCCACCGCCGCCACCGCCTCCACCTCCGCCTAGTCAACAGGAGGACTCCCAGAGCCAGATGGGTGAGGGTAGTCACTTGACGGGGGCCATGCAGACTATCCCCGTACTTGCTGAGGATCGTGACGAGATCGATCGCCGGCTGAATGCTTTCCGCAAGCATAAGCCACCTACCTTCGATGGATCGTATGATCCCATTGCTGCTGCCAGATGGCTACAGGCGCTGGACAAGATTTTCCGGATCATGCAGTGCACCGATCCGCAGAAGCTGTTGTTCGCCACTTATATGCTGGAGGGCGAGGCCCATGAGTGGTGGACCAACCTTTCTCAGGTTTACGAGATGCAGGGTCATGTGATGACGTGGCCATTCTTCGAGGAGAGCTTCTTGGGTCAGTACTTCCCTTATGACTCACAGGAGAGGAAGCAGGGGGAGTTTGACCGGTTGGTTCAGGGCTCGTTGTCTGTCGACGAGTACCTGGCCAAGTTTAATGAGCTGGTGAAGTTTTCACACTTCAGGATGGCGAGGCCTACTCCTACATTCTTGGCTGCTAAGTTCCGCAGGGGACTTAATGAGGATATTGCTGGTTACTTAGCTGGGTCTGCATCCAGAGATTTTGGGACACTGGTTCAGCAGTGTCGTGATATTGAGGACTTCTACAGCACGAGTAAGGCCAAGAAGGCCAAGATGGAGGTACCACAGAGTACCGGCGGTTCCACTCCCTGGAAGAGTAAAAATTTTGCGAACAAGGGCAAGGGCAAGCAGATGGCGGCTAAGCAAGCGCCAAACCAGTTCAGAAAGACTGCCGCTTCGGGGAACACAGCTAGACCTCCTGCTCCCAGATGTTCGGGATGCGGGAAGTCACATTTTGGGCCGTGCTCTACCGGTCAGCTGATTTGCTTTCAGTGTGGCAAGGAGGGCCACTATTCCAGAGATTGCCCGACGGCGAGAGTTGCTGCAGTGCAGGCTGTGCCATTGCAGATGGTTCCTACCGGGGCACCAGCAGTGCCACCTACTACGGGGCGTGTGTATACGTTGGACCGTCAGCAGTCGGACAGAGCTCCGAACCTGGTCAGAGGTACTGTTACCATTGGTGGATCAACTGTTGATGTGTTATTTGATTCCGGGGCAACGCACTCTTTTGTTGCTACCCCTATTGCTGTGGGGCTTGAGTTGCCCAGTGATGTGCTTTCTCCACCGATGCGGGTTACCACCGCCACCGGAGAAAAATGTTTGACCTCCACTGTTCATCGCGATGTAGCGTTTCAGTGGGATGGCCGTGACTTCTTGGTAGATCTGATAGGATTACCGATGGCCAACCTTCAGATTATTTTGGGCATGGATTGGTTGTCCAGAAACTGTGCAATGATTGACTGTTGTGCCAAGAAAGTGGTGATGTCTCCGGGTGGGTCCACAGCCAGTTCCTCACCGTTCATTTCAGTCCTGCAGGCGAGGAGGGCCTTGAGAGCAGGGGCATTTGGCTATGTCATGTTGGGAGGTTTGGTGAGTGGGACACAGGAGGATCTCACTGGCATTCCTGTGGTGAAGGAGTTCCTCGAGGTGTTTCCTGAGGAGATTCCTGAGTTTCCACCACAGAGGGAGATAGAGTTCTCCATCGACTTATTGCCTGGTGTGGGGCCTATATCGTTGGCTCCATACCGGATGTCGCCACCAGAGTTGGCGGAGCTGAAGAAGCATATCGAGGAGCTTTCAGCAAAAGATTTTATTCGGCCGAGTGTGTCTCCCTGGGGAGCACCGGTCATATTTGTAAAAAAGAAAGATGGGACCATGCGGTTGTGCACCGACTACAGACAGTTGAACAAGGTGACAATCAAGAACAAGTATCCTCTTCCACGCATTGATGATTTGCTGGATCAGCTCAGGGGTGCTTGTGTGTATTCCAAGATTGATCTCCGGTCCGGTTATCATCAGATACGGGTAAAGCCGGAGGATGTCCCAAAGACAGCATTTCGCTCGAGGTACGGGCACTACGAGTACTTGGTGATCCCGTTTGGACTCACCAATGCACCCGCAGTGTTTATGGACTACATGAACAGAATTTTCCAGCCGTACCTGGATCAGTTTGTGATCGTCTTCATTGACGACATCTTGATCTACTCCAAGACGGAGGAGGAGCATACCGAGCACTTGAAGATTGTGTTGCAAGTGCTAAAAGAGAAAAAGCTTTATGCTAAGCCGTCGAAATGTGAGTTCTGGCTCAAGGCGGTGAAATTTCTGGGTCATGTGATTTCTGCTAATGGAGTTGCAGTTGATCCTAACAAGATTGAGGCCGTGATGGATTGGGAGAGGCCCAAGACGGTTACAGAAGTGAGAAGCTTCCTGGGTTTGGCAGGCTACTATCGGAGGTTCATAGAAGGATTTTCCAAGATGGTGCTACCGATGACTCGCCTTACCCGAAAGGAGACTCCATTCGTGTGGACACATGAGTGTGAGGAATGTTTCCAGGAATTGAAGGAGAGACTGACTACTGCTCCTGTGTTAGTCCTTCCTGATCCTGCGGAACAATTCGAGTTATACTGCGATGCCTCTGGTAAAGGACTTGGCTGTGTGCTGATGCAGAAAGGGAAAGCGGTTGCTTACGCTTCAAGACAGTTAAAACCTCATGAGGAGAACTACCCGACTCACGACTTGGAGTTGGCAGCCATTGTTTTTGCTTTCAAGATTTGGAGGCATTACCTGTTTGGCATGAAGTTTGCTGTATTCAGTGATCACAAGAGCCTGAAGTACCTGTTTGACCAGAAGGAGTTGAACATGAGACAGCGAAGATGGATGGAGTTCTTGAAGGACTACGACTTCGAGTTGAGGTACCATCCTGGCAAGGCCAATGTGGTAGCTGATGCTTTGAGTCGGAAATCCGTGAGCTTATCCAGCTTAATGATGAACGACTACGAGATGATCGAGAAGTTCAGAGACTTGAGAGTGAACTCCTTGTTTGGGGGCGCACTGCTCGAAATGGAAACAGCAGAAGTGATCAATGAGCTGATGGAAAAGATCAAAGAGGCGCAAGTGCAAAGAGAATGCCTTGATTACGTGAAGAACCAGGACGGTGTGTCTTGGAATGATGATGGTTTATTGCTGTTCCAGAAGAGGATTGTTATTCCTCGAGGGCCATTGACCGAAGAGGTTATGACAGAGGCTCATAAAGGCCGGTTCACTATCCACCCTGGTGCTACAAAAATGTATCAGGACCTAAAAAGGAATTTTTGGTGGCCGGGCATGAAGAAGGACATAGCGGTCTACGTGTCCAAGTGTCTGATTTGCCAGAAAGTAAAGATCGAGCACCAGAAACCGTCTGGTAAACTTCAACCTCTGGAGATTCCACAGTGGAAGTGGGAGAGTATTTCAATGGACTTCGTGGTGGGATTGCCTAAAACTCAGGCTGGCTGTGATTCTATCTGGGTTATAGTGGACAGATTGACCAAGTCTGCCCATTTTCTTCCAGTGAAGGTGAGCTTCACTACAGAGCAGTTGGCCAAGCTATATGTCCGCGAGATTGTGAGGCTTCACGGGGTGCCCGAGAGTATCATCAGTGATAGGGACCCGAAGTTCACATCTCGGTTCTGGGAGGCGCTGCAGGAGGCTTTTGGTACGCAGTTGAGATTGAGTACCGCCTATCACCCTCAGACTGACGGACAGACTGAGCGGACCATCCAGACATTGGAGGACATGTTGAGAGCTTGCACGTTGGAGCAGGGTTCTGCATGGGATAGGTACCTTCCGTTGGTTGAATTTTCATACAACAACAGTTTTCATGCTAGTCTGGGCATGGCACCCTACGAGGCGCTGTATGGTAGGAGGTGTCGGACTCCTACTTGCTGGTCTGAGGTTGGAGATAAAGAGCTTTTCGGCTTGGACTTTGTCCAAGATACTACCCTACAGATCCAGATGATCAGGGAAAAGTTGAAGCAGGCGCAGAATCGTCAGAAGAGCTACTACGATGTCAAGCATCGACCACTGGAGTTCAGTGAGGGTGAGCACGTGTTTGTGAAACTTTCACCTGTCACCGGTGTTGGACGGGCACTCGGCGTGAGGAAGTTGAGCCCGCGATTCATAGGGCCCTACCAGATCCTTGGTAGAGTAGGACCAGTTGCCTATCGACTCGCCTTACCTCCGAACCTAGCCAACATCCACGACGTGTTTCACGTGTCTCAGCTTCGGAAGTACATAGCAGATCCTTCGCACGTGGTGCAGCCGGATGATGTGGAGGTTCGGGAGAACCTAAAGACTCCCGTCGGACCACTCAAGATTCTCGATCGTGGCGAGAAGCAGTTGAGGAGCAAGATCATTCCGATGGTCAAAGTGCAATGGTCAGGAAGAACTCCTGAGGAGTGTACCTGGGAGCGAGAGGATGAGCTTCTCCGACAGTATCCCGACTTTCGAGACAGGTATGTTTCTGATTTTGAGGACAAAATCCTTAAAAAGGTGGGGTGAATGTAAGAACCCGCACCGCTAATTAAGGTAATTAGTAAACTAATTATGATAATTAGGAAATAATTCCATAATTGACCCTAATAATTAATAATGGGCTTAGATAATTATATTGAGTGAGTAAAAATGCTGAAAGTCGCTTTTCGGAAGAAAAGCGCAGATACCGGTTCTGCTACTCGGTATAAATGCGTACCGGAAAAGTATCCCGGAAAATTATAACGAACGCATGATAATTACTAGAATATTATGTAGGACTTGTAAAACAAGTTTCAAGTCAAAATGACGTAATCTGATGCCAGAACTGATACTGGCTATGGAAAAGCGCGTACCGGAAAGGTGCTCCGAAAAATAAAATAAAAATATGACAAATCTTAGAAAAATGCGTAGGTCTAGAATCCGAAGTTTGGGATCAATATCTTTTACTTTGCGATTAAGGCTAATACTGCGTGTTTAAGTGGCTTTGGCTATATATATGCACATTAGGAGGGCACAAAACCCTAGAAACTCATATTGAACGTGGGAGGCTGCTGTTTTCTGAGTGGGAGCACTGTTCCATTGCTTCCTTCACTCCCCTTCATCATTTCTTGAACCTTTGGCCTTCTTCCTTTCTTCTCCTTTCCTTAACACTTGAGAGCATGCAAGGTGAGGGAGTGTGAGTGTGAAATCCTGAGTTTCCAGCCCCTGTGTGTGTAGTTAGTGAGCATGAGTTTGAAGCTTTAGTGATGGCTACTTTGTGGTAGTCATTGTGAGCTTCAAAGTGCCTTCTTGTGGTGCAAGAACCCACCTTGAAGTGCCATTTTCGTGCTCCTACTTAGGCTGAGTTTGAGGAACCTTGGGAGAGCTCCAAGAGCACACCTTGCCTCTGTTTTGAACTTTGGTAAGTTACCTCACTATGATCATGGGTTTATAATGCTTAAAGTTGATGTCTTGACCATGTTTAATGAGTAAACAAGAGGGTATAAGGTATATGAACCTAAAATGAACTAAAGATGCATGCTTTAACGTGTACATGTGTTAAAAGTTGGATCTTTGGGATGGATATTCACGAAATGCAGAAACTGCATTCTGTCGTGAGATATCCGGATATTTGTCGAACAGATATCCGGATATCAGTATCCGGATATGGTATCCGGATATTGATATCCGGATATGGGATCTGGGTATCCGGATATGACATATCCGGATATGTCCAGTGTGATATCCGGATATGACATATCCGGATATGTTCTTCAAAGATATCCGGATATCCTGGGTTCTGCGCAGACAGTAGCTTCACTGTATGAACAGTAAGCTATGGGGTGTGTGTGGACCCTAGTTTAAGGAAGTTGAACTTCTGTAATAAAAGGACTAAGTCAGAATCATATGATTAAGGGCTTATGGCTTTGTTGGAAGCCTTAAGACGTAAAACGTAAAGGAAAGGCGTAGTCTTTAAGTTGTATGCATGTTGTGCATTAATATTGACTTGATAAATGGTCCATATCAGATTGTGATACTGCTGGTTGAGGACTAGTGTGTGGTTGGACTCTTGGCTTGGATAGCTAGCTTGCAAGGTAAGCTTTCGTGTCCTCGGTTTAGCCATTTTGATGTTCCACCATGTCCCATGGGGATGGGTTTATGCATGTTGTGTTACATGCTTTGATTATTTTGAAATGCTGTTGAGCTGTTTATATGTAATGAGCTATTATGATATGCATGTGGTGTCCACCTATACGGTAAGCCTGAGTATGTAGTACATACAAGATGGTGAGGCTGTGGTGAGGTACAGGTAGCGTCCTGGTACTCATGTAGGCATAGACGTATTCCTACATTTCTCTGGCCAGTAGATTTGATATGCACACATGACATGATTAATTGCTGCATCGCATAGTTTTGGAACTTATATTGTAAATACTGTTTTTGAACTTATATTACACATGTAAGTGAGCTTGGGGTGGAGACTCCTTGAGGACCCCTTGTCTTACTGAGATTTCTTGTTAGAGATCTCACCCCACGTTTGGGGACGCTTATTTCAGGATCAGGTAATGTTGAGGGCTCGGGTGGCAGGAGGCCAGAGCTGAGTTGATTTGATGATATGCTGACTGCTGTTTTTATTTCCGACTGTTGTTTATGTTTTCTGTTGAGATTATGTTATGACTGTTATTGGGCCTTGTTGCCTTATTTGGTGAGCATGGAGTTTGTCCATGCCACATGTTTGACTTTGGTCTTTTATGTTAATGTTGTAATTAAAGTATCAGGATTTTGACCCAGGCTACTTGTGTAGACCTGTGGCTTTAGATACTCACTTATTATATTTATGTACGAGGTATTCAGTTAGTTGTCTTGCAATTTACATACAGGCAGTATTTTTATGAAAATGATTAAGTAATCAAGTTGGCTAAGTTAATGACGTCATAATTGAATTAAAGAAAAAGTTATTCCGCATTTTAATTAAGCGTGGCTTAATACGATAGTGTGTTAACAATCCGGGTTAACACGGGCTGTTACAGTATGTCCCAAGGACGCATACCCAATGCCGAACATTGATCAATTGGTCGATAGCTCGTCTGGGTTCCGGATGCTGTCCTTTATGGACGCGTACTCTGGTTACAACCAAATCCCATTACATCCTAATGACCAGGAGAAAACTGCATTTATCGCAGAGAAAGCAAATTACTGCTATAATGTCATGCCATTCGGGCTGAAAAACTCGGGAGCCACGTATCAGAGGATGATGAATCAGGTTTTCTCGGATCAGCTGGGTAAAAACATGGAGGTGTACATTGATGACATGATCGTCAAATCAGCCGGCATGGAAGCACATATTCAGGACTTGGAACAAACATTTGGTAAATTACGACAGCACCGCATCCATTTGAATCCAGCAAAGTGTGCTTTTGGAGTTTTTGCAGGAAAATTTCTGGGCTTCATGTTAACACACCGGGGTATAGAAGCCAACCCGGATAAGTGTGGAGCCGTATTGCAGATGATGGCCCCGAAAAATAAGAAAGAAATACAGCAGTTGACTGGAAGGCTGGCTTCTCTCACCCGCTTCTTACCTCGGTCAGCGGAGACAGCCCTACCATTCTTTAAACTCCTGCGAAAGGAAGTGCAATACGGGTGGAGTGCAGATTGTGAAGTTGCTTTCCAGGAAATTAAGAGGAGGTTATCTTCTCCTCCCATACTGGCCAAACCCAAAGAACAAGAAACTTTAATCCTCTACTTATCAGTTGGGGAGTTGGCGGTCAGCTCGGTCCTGGTGCGAGAAGACGATGAAGGCCAACAACCGATCTACTTTGTAAGCCGGCTCTTACAGGGAGCCGAACTGCGATACCAGCGGTTGGAAAAGATAGCTTTTGCACTCCTCACTTCAGCCCGCCGACTTCGGGCATACTTCCAGGCCCACAAAATCCTGGTTCGGTCAGATTTCCCAATCCGACAGATACTGCATAAGCCGGACCTAGCAGGCAGGATGATGAGCTGGGCCATAGAATTATCCGCGTTCGACATAACATTTGAGAACCGAAAGGCGATCAAATCACAAGCTTTGGCCGACTTTGTCCGAGAACTAACCTCGGCACCATATATCTCTTCTGATAATTTGGATAAATGGACCATATACGTGGATGGATCCTCCAATTCAAAAGGAAGTGGAGCCGGGGTCATAATAGAAAGTCCGGACGGAGTGGCAGTTGAATATTCCATGAAAATGGATTTCGAGACCTCGAACAATCAGGCGGAATATGAAGCCTTCATAGCCGGCTTGCTTCAGGCTAAAGAGCTTGGAGCTCGGAAGGTCAGAATTTGCAGTGATTCCCAGTTGGTCACTTCACAGGTCGAGGGTAACTACCAGGCAAAGGGACCCCTGTTGGTGAAATATCTGGAACATGTCAAGCAGGTAATGGCACACTTTGAGGAGGTGGAAATCAGCCACATCCCAAGAAACGCAAATAACAGGGCGGACATATTATCCAAGCTCGCCAGTACGAAAGGATGGGGCAATTACAGAACCGTCATAGAGCAGAATATTCCCGAGCCGACCTGCATGATGCACATCTCACAGGTAGATGATTGGCGTAGCAACATAATTGCATACCTTGATGGGGGTGCTTTGCCCGAAGAAAAAGCTGCGGCCAGAAAACTCATCCGGGATGCCGCATCATATACCATATTTGAAGGGCAATTGTATAAAAAGGGGATCTCAACTCCCCTGCTTAAATGTGTCAACTCAGATAGAGCACAGTACGTTCTATCCGAAATACATGAAGGGATTAACGGCCAACACGTCGGTGGGAAAGCCTTGGCTCGGAAGGCACTTCGTGCCGGCTACTTCTGGCCGTCCATGGCAAAAGATGCGAAGGATCACGTACAGCGATGTGACGAATGCCAAAGGCATGGTAAAAACCTTTTGGCCCCACCTGAGGAGCTGAACTTTATCACGGCACCATGGCCGTTCTACAAATGGGGAATGGACATTCAGGGTCCGTTTACAGCAGCAGAGGGTCAGCTCAAGTGGTTGATAGTCGCCATCGATTACTTCACCAAGTGGATTGAGGCTGAGCCAATTGCTTCCATTACCTCGGCCCGAATACAGCGTTTTTTAGAAAGAAACGTAATATGCCGTTTTGGGATCCCGGCTGAAATTGTAACGGACAATGGCACCCAGTTCACTAGCAAAGGGTTTCAAAACCTTATGACTGGGTTCCATATCCGGCACAGATTTGCCTCGGTGGAACACCCTCAGACTAATGGTCAGGCTGAAGCGGCTAACAAGATTATAGTTGAAGGCTTACGCCGACGTATGGAGCAATCTGCTAAAGGTAAGTGGGTAGAGGAGCTCTACTACGTGCTTTGGGGGTATAGAACCACGGTTCAAACCTCGGTGGGCGAATCCCCCTTCAAACTAACATATGGATGTGAGGCCATGATCCCAGTGGAACTAGGGGAACCATCTTGGAGAAGAGTTCAAACTCTCGCACAAACAGAAAAGGATAATAATGATAAGGTGGCGGTTGAGCTCGACCTAATAGAAGAAATCCGAACTATGGCATACTGCAGAAACTATGTGGCCAAGCAACTGGTGGCTAACCGGTTCAATAAAAAAGTGCGACCACGGTCATTTGAAGCAAAGGAGTTAGTCCTACGCAGGGCGGACATAGGGGGGCGAAACGCGTCACAAGGAAAGTTAGCCCCAAGATGGGAAGGACCTTTCAGAGTCAAAAGTAAACTGTCCAAAGGAGCTTACGTGCTAGAAACTTTGAAAGGAAAGCATGTGGCAAGGACATGGAATGCAGATAAGTTGAAAAAATATTACAGTTAAATTAAATATCTTGCTTGCGCAATGCAAAAACGATGTTTTCTTTTATGACTTTGTAATTCAATAAATTCTGCATTTTTGTTATTTATAAGTTGTGTGTTCCAACTTTGATAATTTATGCAATGAATACACATTCCGACGTCTGGGAACCAGCGTTGCAAGAAATTGAACCCGCCGTTGAAAAAAGAAACTCGGTTGAGCGTTCATTTCTGAATTAGAATCCGAGCTTCACAAGCCCATGTTAAATGGGAAGCTCTGAAATTCTAGATTAACAAATAGACCAGAGCCGAATAGACCAGAGCCGAGCGTTCTAACCCGGGTTAACAAATCGAACCCGCCAAGTAAAAAACACTCGAGGTAATATAAATCGAACCCATTGGAAGTTCAAATACGCGAAATAAAGAAAGGCCCAAACCCGCCTTGCCACTCACCTCGGCCCATTTATGGAAAAATGGGAAATTGTGCTAAGGTGACGCCCTCGCACGCTATCTCAGCCAAATTCAAAATCCGACAGCAAAGCTCGAAACATACGAGACGGATGTTGCACACAAAGCAGATATAAGTTACACAATTAATTCTATTCTTGAATTAATGTCACGTCAGACAAAAAAGTGTTTATACAAAAAAAGCCGGAATATCAACGGCGGATTACAAATTATGGGGTATTCCCCCTCAAGTTCGGCTGACAGCCGGAATCCAACGGCCGACCTTCAGCTTCCCCCTCCGAGCCGGGGCCGATACCTTCTCCATCAACTGCAGTTGGCTCCTCGGCTGAACAGTAGAATATTCCGCCGCTGATGTAGCCATAGCAATCCAGCTGATCCAGGTTGAGAGACGCTTCAGGGTTAAAGAATTTAACTTGGTTCACAGCATTGTTGAAGGCGGAACCAACAGCGTTTTCCAGTGCAGTCTGACTCTGATCATAATCAGCTTGCAATTCTTCCTGCTGCGCCCTCAGCTGTTTGAGTTGAGAGGCCATTTCCCCGTGCTCGGCCTCCGCCTTTGACAGCATGGATAGCTTGGCTTTGACAAATCTTATTATGGCATCTTTGCCACTCTCCACACCAAAGCAATCCGAGATAGCTTTCAGGTCGGCTTCAGAGTTTTTTACCGAAAGACTTAGCTTGGCCGCATCAGACTTCAGAGTTTGATTTTCCTGCCGCAGCTCGGCCAGCTGGCTCTGCATGAGATCCTTCTCGGACACTATTTCGGAGTG
>JAVKPL010004300.1:0-21762 GCA_032173675.1 Gastrolobium villosum
TTCAATGAAGGGAATAAAGATATGGAAAGCCCAATCCAATTTTCTGCTCAATCATCTGCTAATGTTGCCAAATCATTGGAAGAAATCCCTAGTGATATTAAGATTGATGAAGCCGAAGGGGGAAAGGAAGGTCGTGTTGTGATAGATGTGGATTTAAAATCTGAGGAGAGTTATGAGAGCAAAGATGCAAATGTTGTGCATGTTGAGCCTGCTGAGGAATTAGATTATGGGAATGCGAACTCCGGTTCTTCAAATTCTGGAACCGTCACTGTGAAGAACTCAAAAGATGAGCCCTATTATTCTGTAAAAGAGATAGTGGCATTTGATGTCACTCTGAATAACTAAAAGGATGAGCCCAATTATTCAGTAAAAGAACCATTTGCATTTGATGTGTTGATTAAAGCCATCGAGTCTACAATTGACGAAATGACTAATGAAAATGCACCAGTTAATGAGACTGGAAATTCAGTTGTTGGAAATGATTTAGTAGAGAAATCAATGGGATCTCAATTAGGAGCAACTAATCTTGCTATGAAGAAAAATGAAGATAAAGTATATCCCTTCTTTGATGAGAACGTTGAACATCAGGCTTAGAGGAACATAAGCAAAAGGAAATTGACAATAAAGTACCAGAATCACTGTCCCATAGTCATATCCCTGAATCTACTAATGGTGCTGAACACGTTAATGGTTATGACACTCCAGAATGCTCTGAAAATCAGGTTATATATATTCATGAGACACTTCTGGTTTGTGAACTTTTTGTTAACAATTATTTAATATCTGGTTTTGTTTTCTGATTGACATGCAGCCTCCAGTAGCATCAGCTCCGTGTATAGAGCAAAAGTCCTCCTGGTGGAGTTGATGTGGACTGTTCGAAGTTCTGTTTGGCTCCAATAGATAAGTTCAGGTTGAGGATTATTTTATCTCGAATATTTATGTTTTATTTATTTATTTATTTATTTATTTTTGAAGTTTGAGCTCCATGCTAACTTCAAAAGCTTTATTGCCATTTCACCGTACATATATGCTATCTCATGCCTGTTTTTGATTGTTTTGGTTGCTTACCTTGTTACATTTTTGCTAACTAGTCTGATTATCTTCAATTTATGACTTCTAGGTTTTATAAGAGAAATTTGATGGTATTATTGTATTCACTAATTACTGCTCAGTTGATTATGGTCTTCTTTGATGGCATCTCTTATTTTTGTTTTCATGTATGAATTATGTTGTGTATTCTGGTTTTAATAATCATGTTTTTAATCCGATAATGGACTATACAATGACAAAGTTAGGAGATAACATATTTGTGCCATAAATCATTATAAGAAAATAAAAATGAATCACAATTTATTCAGGAAAAGGAACAGATTTATTATTTAATGTGATTTGTGGCTGTTGATTGGACAAGGACAGTATTTTTTGAAATCTACAAATATATTCACTCGGTAATAATATTGTAGGTAATATTTGATGTTTAGAGGCCAAAGAAGTGGAAATAGCTGTTCAAACAGTTGCTTGACCTAAAATTTTAAGTTGTTATGTGGGCTCAAGAATATATTTTGCAATTCACCCTCTCACAAAACATGCCAGTTGTGCTTGAAGCATTGACAAATTATAGGCTTAGCTTAAAGTTACTTGAAGGCTTATGCTAAGAGCCTGAAACTCAACACGCTCTTGTAATAAAATTTAATTTCAAGTTTGGGTTGGGCAAATGATATTTTGACAAAATGTCTATGAACTACTTGGCCTAAGAGTCCAAGTTGGACCAAAAAGGAATTTTTGTCTTAACATGTCTAAAATGACATTATTTATGCTTTGGGAAGATATTAAATACTGGTCAAATTCAATTATCTAGAGCATTGTAATTTTTCTTTATCAGAAGGCCATGACCATTGTTAAATTGTGTTTGGTGAAATGAAATCATTGCTTGGAGTTAGGAATTATTTTATGATTGCTTGTGAATGCTGAATAAAGAAATATACATAGTTGTCTTGTAGGTCTCCATTATTCAGTCTTATGTCTTCTCTAATGCTTTAAACCTGAGGTTTTTGGTCTGAATTGTGAACACTTGTGTAATCGTGACAAGTCTCTCTCTTGCCTATTAGAGTACACAGTTGCACAAACACATGAATGGAATTGTTTACACCATCGCATTGCCACATATTTTTTTCTCTGCAACTTTTTCAGTCTTAAGTTGTGATGATTTTTAAGCTTTTTATTCTGTCCAAATTTTGCTGTAGCTCCTAACAGTCCAGGACAGGCACAAGTTATTTACTTATTTGTAAGTAAAAAAAAGTAGTAAGCCTATGCCAGTCCTGAACTGTTGGTAGCATGGAGAGATAACAAAAGCTGTAGCAGATGTAATGAGAAAGATAAAAAATATTATTGATCTTTCTCATTACTTTTTATTTTTCATGATTTGCTAAAAAGAAGGTTTTATCCTCTGTTCTAAACTTTAGGGGGATTAATTTGCTAAATCGTTGAAAGGGCACTAAAAATCAAGAGTTGCTTGGACTGTAGTGTTAAAAATTACTTAGCATGCAAATGTATATGAACCAGTTAGTAATAGCAATCGTAAAATTCCTCTGCTCTATCCTATAAAAGGTTATACAGAAATCATCCTTTTTTTTAATTTATGTATTTGTACTTTCTATTTTATTCTCTAATTGAGTCATTAGATATTTTGGGTTGTGTTCTATGTAACAGCCCGTTGTACACCGGTATTGTTAACATTGATTATGATATTAAGCGCAGTTACAATCACAGTGATTAGATTAATTAAATTACGGGCAAATTTTTCTTTTAACATATTCCTTTTCTTACATAAACACTTTTTCCGTAACCAATTAAAACCACACTATAATTGTAAATGCCATTTGCGGAATCATACATTTTCTAACATCATATATCCTTCTTTTTATTCAATTCGTTTAATCTCACCACCTTACTCTCATCTTTTACCAAGTTATAGTCCTCTACGTTGTCTACGCGTGGTTTCAAACCACGTATCATTTGGAGTTCTACCCATCAAGTTATGCCCCTTTCTTTTAGTCTAGAAAAAACTGAATTTTCGAAATTTACACTGTGGTAATCGATTACCAGTGGGTGGTAATCGATTACCACCTGTCAAAAATGAGGCAGTAGCCAATTTTTCAATTCCTCTGTTCTGGTAATCGATTACCAGCTTTGGGTAATCGATTACCTCACATGGTAATCGATTACCAAAGGCCAGTAATCGATTACCAGTGCAGACAGTAGCTAATTTTTCGTCCCCTGTTGCATGCTAATCGATTACCATGCTTGGGTAATCGATTACTATGCAGCAAAATGACAGATTACAGCTGTTTTGAGCCCCAAAAAGGGTGTGTAATCCATCCCTAACCCCTTGGTACTCCACATACACATAATCATGTCCTAATGTTGGCTCTAGGCCCTTCCATCATGCATTTTCCTTAAGTTTAACATCATTTACATCATCCTCAAAATAATGGCCATTTATATGCATATATGGACCATTTTTACAACCTAACTCATCAAGACTTCAAGGCTATGAATGTGGCAATGGACAAGTCCCATGCTCACTCAAAATATACAGTTATCCAAGCCATGAATAATAAAACATAACAAGACTTAGCATATGACCATGAACACTAACAAAAGCATGGAGAATGACATCATGCAATATGTTCATGACCTAAGTCTCAAAATACTAAGGGTATGCTATGTGCACTCCATAAACTCCTCCAAAAGCCATGCAATCCAATGCACCGCATGCCCATCCAACGTCCACTACACGGGCTTCTTGCCCGAAGCTCCTCCCGGCTCATAGTGACCTGAAATGTGGTCCCCCAAACACGGGGTGAGATATACGGATATATCTCAGTAAACCAATGGAGCTAGAGGCTCTCTCCACTCCATGGCTCACTAAAATGTATCAAAATGACATAATACGGCATGCAAGTAAAACAATATCACCATCCTCCTGGAGACACCCAAGAACATCCACTCATGGATTCGTGTTCAAGGACTCCATCATATAACTCCCGAGACAGTCCTGGCGCCTCTCCCATGGTTGAGAAGACTCCATGGCAATTCCCAACCGGAACTCCTCATGAGCCCTATCCGGCGGACGTCCCACGTTTGGATCATCCTGGCGCCGCTCCCAGAGTCGACTCCACGGCAATACCCGACTGGCATTCTCACAAGGATGAATCCAGCGGATGACCAAACTCCACTTGTCAACTGATCAGCGACCACACAATTTTCACACAATACAAGCAATATGCATACAAGCACACAAACACATCATGTCATCACTACATAATCCAACCACAACCTTCCTCTAGGTGTGGTGGAGCTCACTAGGGATTAAACCCAAGTTCCAAGAGTTTACCTTAACACGAGCAACACCGTTCCAAACGTATGCTCCAAATCAACTTTTCTCAAATCCAACCGTGTGAGGCACCCTACAACAATCATCAAATCCCAATTACATAAAAACTCATTTTTCATCAAAATTCCTCAAAATTCTCTAAGTTAAAAACCTAGATTTTTCACCAAAATTTAACATAGCATTTCTAGCTTACAAACATGATTCTAAGGCCTTTTCATCTAATAGCATTTTTGCATTTGGGCTCTCTATCATCACACATCTAAAATCAAAGGTTTGAACACATTTTCATAGATCTAAGAAATCAACTATCAAAAGACCACAAATATACTTACAATGGGTAGTATGATCACCACCAAGGCTTCACTAAACCATTTGAAACTCAAAACTCCAAGAAATCTCAAAAATCTCCAATGGGTCGGATCTGTTCTTGCTCAAAACGCGGCCAAAGAGATGGATTCAAGGCTTCTAGATGCTACCAATGGCTTTGGAAGGTTGTTTACGATAGATTTCAACACCAAAATCAAGCGATTCGGTGGAGAAACGAAGAAATGGGAAGAAAATGGAGAAATGGTGAAAATGGCTTCTTTCCTCACTGTTGGTGCGCGCGAGAGATGAGAGGAAAAGAGAGAAAGAAGGAAAGAAAAGGAGGTGGGGCCAAGTGACTTCGGTCACACGGGTCCCACACGCGATCTAACTTTAACTCCGATAAAATTTCCGATCACAAATCCTTAATCTAAATATTTTTCCAGTCCATGACATATTTTTATTTCTCCAAAATAATGATAAAAATTTCACACCTATTGGTACACTCACATCACAGTATTTTAACACTTAAAAATCACTATTCATCAATTTTTCCCAAATTTGCCTATTCACTCCGTTTTCCGCCCTGATTCCATTTCCAGCCTTACTTTTGTCATTTGAAATCTCTAACTCAATATTTAAGCCTCTTAACACACGGTTGGCAAATTACCATTTTGCCCTTTTTGCCCCTTTTGGCCATAATACTTGGATTTTCACTAATCCATCAACTTTCATTTCTCAATATATCATTAAAATACACATTTAAATATTTGAGGTGTTATATTCACCCCACCTTTTTGAAATTTTGTCCGCAAAATTAAATCATACCTGCTCACTAACTCAGGATACAGCCGGAGAATCTCGTCCTCCCGCTCCCAAGTAGCCTCCTCAGGTGTGCGGCCTTCCCACTGAATCTTTAGCATGGGAATCACTTTACTTCTCAATCGCCTTTCACTGCGATCCAAAACTGCAATAGGACCAATGGGAGTCTTCAAGTTCTCCCTGATTTCAATATTATCCGGCATCACAACATGTGACTCATCCGGAACATAACGTCGCAACTGCGACACATGAAAGACATCATGTAAATTTGATAACTGCGGGGGTAAGGCAAGCTGATAGGCCACCAATCCTACTCTTTTCATAATCTGATATGGCCCAATGAATCGTGGACTCAGCTTCCTCACACCCAACGCACGGCCAACACCTGTGACCGGCGACAAACGTACAAATACATGGTCACCTTCCTCAAATTCCAGCGGTCTATGCTTATTGTCATAGTAGCTTTTCTGCCGATTCTGTGCCTGTTTCAATTTTTCTCTGATCATTTCAATCTGCACTGTCGTTTCCTGCACAAAATCCGGACCAAACCTTTCTTTATCGCCTACCTCAGTCCAACAAGTGGGCGTACGACACCTCCTGCCATACAAAACCTCATATGGTGCCATACCCAGACTGGAATGAAAACTGTTGTTATAAGAAAATTCCACCAGTGGTAAGTACTTATCCCAAGCATTACCCTGTTCCAGTGTGCATGCTCTCAGCATATCCTCAAGTGTCTGTATGGTCCTCTCAGTCTGACCATCAGTCTGCGGGTGATAAGCAGTGCTCAGCCGGAGCTGAGTGCCAAAAGCCTGCTGCAAAGCTCCCCAAAATCGTGAAGTAAACTTCGGGTCCCGATCACTCACAATGCTAATCGGTATCCCATGGAGTCTAACAATCTCCTTCACATACAATGTAGCCAACTTCTCTGTAGTGTAGTCCACTCGTACTGGTAGAAAATGTGCAGACTTCGTAAGTCGGTCCACAATAACCCAAATCGAATCATAACCAGCTTGAGTTCGCGGCAATCCCACAACAAAATCCATTGAAATACTCTCCCATTTCCATTCAGGTATATCCAGCGGCTGAAGTAATCCAGCAGGTTTCTGATGCTCTATTTTCACTTTTTGACAAACCAAGCACTTAGATACGTACTCGGCAACATCCCTTTTCATACCAGGCCACCAGAACTTAACTTTCAAATCTTGGTACATTTTTGTGGCACCTGGGTGGATAGCATATTGACCCTTGTGGGCCTCAGTCATAACTTCCTCTGCAAGTTCCTTGGGCACAACAATCCTGCCCTGATATAATAACAATCCCTGTTCATTAACAGATATGCCACTCTGGCCTTTCAAATACTTTATACTTTCATTTCTAATCTGAGTCTCTTTAATCTTCTCGTGCAGCTCGTTCTCAATCCGAGTCAACTCCATATCACACATTCTTCCTGCAAAGAAATCCGTTATTTTCATATCACGGAATTGCTCAATCACTTCATTGTCCCACATCATCATATGAGATAGGTTAACAGACTTCCTACTCAATGCATCTGCCACAACATTGGCCTTTCCCGGGTGGTATTTCAGCTCAAAGTCATAATCTTTCAAAAATTCAACCCATCTACGCTGCCTCATATTCAGCTCCTTCTGATCAAATAAATATTTCAAGCTTTTATGGTCGCTGAACACAGCAAACTTCATCCCATACAGAAAATGCCTCCAAATTTTCAAGGCAAACACAATAGCAGCCAATTCTAAGTCATGCGTCGGATAATTTTCTTCATGCGGCCTTAACTGCCTAGACGCATATGCAATCACTTTTCCTTCCTGCATCAGCACGCTCCCTAAACCTTTCTTAGAAGCATCACAATATAATACAAACTCACCCTCCGGATCAGGTAGAGTCAACACCGGAGCAGTAGTCAATTTCTCTTTCAGTAGCAGAAAACAGTCCTCACATTCCTGGGTCCACACAAAAGGAGTATCCTTTCGTGTCAATCGAGTCAACGGTAGAACCATTGCAGAAAATCCCTGTATAAATCGGCGATAATAGCCAGCAAGCCCCAGAAAACTTCTAATTTCAGTCACAGTCTTTGGTCGTTCCCAGTCACTCACCGCTTCAATCTTGCTTGGATCCACTGCAACACCGCTTGCAGAAATAACATGACCCAAAAATTGCACCTCAGACAACCAGAATTCACACTTAGACGGTTTAGCATATAACTTCTTATCCTTCAACACCTGCAACACAGTCCTCAAATGGTCCACGTGCTCCTCCTTACTCTTAGAGTAGATCAAAATGTCATCAATAAAAACAATTACAAACTGGTCCAAAAACGGTTTGAAAATGCGGTTCATATAGTCCATGAACACCGCCGGGGCATTAGTAAGCCCGAAAGGAATCACTTGATACTCAAAATGTCCATATCTGGATCGGAAAGCTGTTTTAGGTACATCCTCCGGTTTAATCCGAATCTGGTGATATCCGGACCGGAGATCAATCTTTGAAAATACACAGGCACCCCTCAACTGATCTAACAAATCATCAATACGCGGTAATGGGTACCGGTTCTTTATAGTCACTTTATTCAGCTGTCGGTAGTCAGTGCACAATCTCATGCTACCATCCTTTTTCTTTACAAATATCACCGGTGCTCCCCACGGAGACACACTCGGCCTAATAAAATTCTTCGCAGACAGTTCTTCAATATGTTTCTTCAGTTCAGCCAACTCAAGTGGCGACATCCGATATGGAGCCAAGGAAATCGGCCCCACACCAGGCAATAAATCAATCGAGAATTCAATCTCTCTCTCTGGCGGGAATTCCGGTATCTCATCCGGAAATACATCCTCAAACTCATTAACAACTGGAATAGCAGAAATCTCCTCCTTTTTATCACCCACCAATCCGCCCAACAAGACATAACCCAGATCTCCAGCCTTCAAGGCTTTCACAGTCTGACTGACAACAAATATAAAGACGGACAAACAGACGGCCTCTCGTGAGATAGCAACAACCTCTTTCCGCAGCAATCAATCATTGCGCAGTTCCGAGACAACCAATCCATCCCCAAAATTAAGTTGACAGAGGCCAGGGGTAAGATAATTAAATCGATGGTGTAACCCCTGCCTAAATAAGTGAACTTTACATCTTCACATATCCAAGACGATTCACTAACCTCTCCTGTAGCAGTAGTAATACGCATCGGAGGAACCATCCGTGTTACCTTTAAGTCCAACGCCTTAGCCACATAGTCCGCCACAAATGAATGTGTTGCTCCCGAATCAAACAATACAGATAAATCAACATTAGATAGAAAAATTATACCTTTAACCAAATTCGGAGCCTTTTCAGTACGCTGCGCATTAGTGGTATAAACTCGTCCCACAGTAGGAACAACAGCAATAGGAGCAGCAGCAGTAGTAGTAGTAGCTGGCGGCAAGGCCTGCAGATTCGCAGCCTGCCCCGAAGAAGATGTACAATTTCTAGCAAAGTGGCCACTCTGACCACATCTAAAACAATTTGACGTACCAGCACCACATACACCTCTGTGGTATTTCCCACACTTCCCACATTGTGGGGTAAAATATCTGTTTGAAGCACCACCACCACCATTATTTCCACCCCTCTTGAACTGACCAGGAGGCTGCCTCACATGCAACCCCCTACCTCTATTGTTATTATTGAAACCTCCTCTATTAGTATTACCAGAAGGACCAGGTGTCCTCTTAACATCTTGCTCTTTTGTAGAATCAGCTTTTGGATACCTCCCATAAACAGTCTCGACCCTTTTACATTGGGTCACCAAGTCAGCGAAGTTCCTCACTGCAGTATTGGACATCCTCTTAGCAATCTTCTCACTCAGCCCTCTTTGAAATTTAGCCGACAAGAACTCAGGAGTAGGTAGAGTACCTCCATAATTAGCAAACTTCACAAGTTCATTAAATTTCGCCACATAGGCATCCACAGTCATAACTCCCTGTACCAACTTATCAAATTCACCTTGCTTTGCCTCCCGAACATCGCGGGGAAAATACTCTTCATGAAATAATCCTTCAAACATAGTCCAAGTCAGAACCTCACCCTGAATAATAAATGGGCGAGACACATTGTCCCACCACTCTTGGGCATCACCCTCCAGCATATACACAGAATACAATAACTTTTGCGGGTCTTGGCATCTCATAACCTGAAAAATCTTATCCATACCCCTCAACCAAGCAGTGACCTCCTTTGGGTCCCTTGACCCCAAAAATGCGGGTGGCTTATGTTTCCTAAAAGATATGAGCCTACGCTCATCGTCAGCATTATCAAGCACCTGCCCAGCAGCCCCAGTAGATTGGGCAACAGATGATGGATCAGGAATATAGCTCGGATCAGTAGTAGTATGATGACTAGCCTCACCAGTGTGGTGACTAGCCCCACTCTCCCCCTGTTGAGGAGTAACAGATGGCGTCGGTGTAGGAGTCACCGTAGCCGTATGCGGAGGTGTATCCTCCCTCCTAGGACGACCTCTATCCGCCCTCAACTCAGCCATAAAGGCCTGCATCATATCCTGATTAGCTTTCATCAGGTTCTCAGTCATATTTCTATTTGCAGCCGTTTCCGCCTGCAGAGCATTCAGTGCTGCAGTGACCGGATCCGGTGGCAAAGGACCTGCACCACGTGCCCCACGGCGACCTCGTGCCCTACTCATGATATCTGTACATGTAACACAAAGGAATGAGTTGATCAGACCCACACTGAGGAATCACATATACATTAATCATAAATAGTTCACAGATAGCTATGACACACAAGATACAACATACACAAACAATCAGAGTTCCCTAAACAAAACTGCTCTGATACCATAAAATGTAACAGCCCGTTGTACACCGGTATTGTTAACATTGATTATGATATTAAGCGCAGTTACAATCACAGTGATTAGATTAATTAAATTACGGGCAAATTTTTCTTTTAACATATTCCTTTTCTTACATAAACACTTTTTCCGTAATCAATTAAAGCCACACTATAATTGTAAATGCCATTTGCGGAATCATACATTTTCTAACATCATATATCCTTCTTTTTATTCAATTCGTTTAATCTCACCACCTTACTCTCATCTTTTACCAAGTTATAGTCCTCTACGTTGTCTACGCGTGGTTTCAAACCACGTATCATTTGGAGTTCTACCCATCAAGTTATGCCCCTTTCTTTTAGTCTAGAAAAAACTGAATTTTCGAAATTTACACTGTGGTAATCGATTACCAGTGGGTGGTAATCGATTACCAACTGTCAAAAATGAGGCAGTAGCCAATTTTTCAATTCCTCTGTTCTGGTAATCGATTACCAACTTTGGGTAATCGATTACCTCACATGGTAATCGATTACCAAAGGCCAGTAATCGATTACCAGTGCAGACAGTAGCTAATTTTTCGTCCCCTGTTGCATGGTAATCGATTACCATGCTTGGGTAATTGATTACTATGCAGCAAAATGACAGATTACAGCTGTTTTGAGCCCCAAAAAGGGTGTGTAATCCATCCCTAACCCCTTGGTACTCCACATACACATAATCATGTCCTAATGTTGGCTCTAGGCCCTTCCATCATGCATTTTCCTTAAGTTTAACATCATTTACATCATCCTCAAAATAATGGCCATTTATATGCATATATGGACCATTTTTACAACCTAACTCATCAAGACTTCAAGGCTATGAATGTGGCAATGGACAAGTCCCATGCTCACTCAACATATACAGTTATCCAAGCCATGAATAATAAAACATAACAAGACTTAGCATATGACCATGAACACTAACAAAAGCATGGAGAATGACATCATGCAATATGTTCATGACCTAAGTCTCAAAATACTAAGGGTATGCTATGTGTATAACACCTCAAATATTTAAATGTGTATTTTAATGAGATATTGAGAAATGAAAGTGGACTGAATATAACACCTCATTTTGAATTTATAAAAATTTAAATGAACAGAGCAACACCGTTTTATTTGCAAGTGAAAATCCATGTATTATGGCCAAAAGGGGCAAAAGGGCAAAATTGTAATTTGCCAACCGTGTGTTAAGAGGCTTAAATATTGAGTTAGAGATTTCAAATGACAAAAGTAAGGGTGGAAATGGAATCAGGGCGAAAAATTGAGTAAATAGGCGAATTTGGGAAAAATCGATGAATAGTGATTTTTAAGTGTTAAAATACTGAGTTGTGAGTGTACCGATAGGTGTGAAATTTTTATCATTATTTTGGAGAAAGAAAAATATGTCATGGACCGGAAAAATATGTAGATTAAGGATTTGTGATCGGAAATTTTATCGGAGTTAAAGTTAGATCGCGTGTGGGACCCGTGTGACCGAAGTCACTTGGCCCCACCTCCTTTTCTTTCCTTCTTTTCTCTCTTCTTTTCCTCACATCTCTCGCGCGCTCACAGGAGGCAAAAGGAGCCATTTTCACCATTTCTTCACTTTTCTTCCCATTTCTTCGTTTCTCCACCGAATCGCTTGATTTTGGTGTTGAAATCTATCGTAAACAACCTTCCAAAGCCATTGGTAGCATCTAGAAGCCTTGAATCCACCTCTTTGGCCACGTTTTTGGCAAACTCAGAATCGACCCATTAGTGTTCTTGAAGATTTCTTGGAGTTTTGAGCTTCAAATGGTTTAGTGAAGCCTTGGTGGTGATCATACTACCCATTGTAAGTATATTTGTGGTCTTTTGATAGTTGATTCCATAGATCTATGAATATGTGTTCAAACCTTTGATTTTAGATGTGTGATGATAGAGAGCCCAAATGCAAAAATGCTATTAGATGAAAAGGCCTTAGAATCATGTGTGTAAGCTAGAAATGCTATGTTAATTTTTGGTGAAAAATATGGATTTGTAACTTAGGCAAAATTTGAGGAATTTTGATGAAAAATGAGTTTTGGTATAATTTGGATTTAATGATTGTTGTAGGGTGCCTCACACGGTTGGAATTGTGAAAAGTTGATTGGAGCATACGTTTGGAACGGTGTTGCTAAGTGTTAAGGTAAACTCTTGGAACTTGGGTTTAATCCCTAGTGAGCTCCACCACACCTAGAGGAAGGTTGTGGTTGGATGATGTAGTTATGACATGGTGTGTTTGTGTGCTTGTATGCATATTGCTTGTGTTTTGTGAAAATTGTTTGGTCACTGGCCAGTTGACGTGTGTTGGGTTTGGACATCCGCTGGAACATTTCGATGGCGAAATACCAGTTGGAATGCCATGGGGTCGACTCATGGGAGCGACACCAGGATGAGCCAAACGTGGGACATCCGCCGGATAGGTCTCTTGAGGAGTTCCGGTTGGGTTGGCCATGGAGTTTTCTCGACCATGGGAGAAGCTCTAGGATTGTCTCGGGAGTTATATGATGGAGTCCTTGAACATGAATCCATGAGTGGATGTTCTTGGGTGTCTCCAGGTGGATGGTGATATTGTTTTACTTGCATAGCATATTATGTCATTTTGATACATTTTAGTGAGCCATGGAGTGGAGAGAGCCTCTAGCTCCATTGGTTTACTGAGATATATCCGTATATCTCACCCCGTGTTTGGGGGACCACATTTCAGGTCACTATGAGCCGGGAGGAGCTTCGGGCAAGAAGCCCGTGTAGTGGACGTTGGATGGGCATGCGGTGCATTGGATTGCATGGCTTTTTGGAGGAGTTTATGGAGTGCACATAGCATACCATTAGTATTTTGAGACTTAGGTCATGAACATATTGCATGATGTCATTTTCCATGCTTTTGTTAGTGTTCATGGTCATATGCTAAGTCTTGTTTATGTTTTATTATTCATGGCTTGGATAACTGTATATTTTGAGTGAGCATGGGACTTGTCCATTGCCACATTCATAGCCTTGAAGTCTTGATGAGTTATGTTGTAAAAATGGTCCATATTGCATGTAAATGGCCATTATTTTGAGAATGATGTAAATGATGTTAAATTAAGGGAAATGCATGATGGAAGGGCCTAGAGCCAACATTAGGACATGATTATGTGTTATGTGGAGTACCAAGGGGTTAGGGATGGATTACACACCCTTTTTGGGGCTCAAAACTGCTGTAATCTGTCATTTTGCTGCATAGTAATCGATTACCCAAGCATGGTAATCGATTACCATGCAACAGGGGACGAAAAATTAGCTACTGTCTGCACTGGTAATCGATTACTGGCCTTTGGTAATCGATTACCATGTGAGGTAATCGATTACCCAAAGCTGGTAATCGATTACCAGAACAGAGGAATTGAAAAATTGGCTACTGCCTCATTTTTGACAGGTGGTAATCGATTACCACCCTCTGGTAATCGATTACCACAGTGTAATTTTCGAAAATTCAGTTTTTTCTAGACTAAAAGAAAGGGGTATAACTTGATGGGTAGAACTCCAAATGATACGTGGTTTGAAACCACGCGTAGACAATGTAAAGGACTACAACTTGGTAAAAGATGAGAGTAAGATGGTGAGTTTAAACGAAATGAATAAAAAGAAAGAGTTATGATGTTAGAAAGTGAATGATTCCGCAAATGGCATTTACAATTATAGTGTAGTTTTAATTGATTACGGAAAATGTATTTATGAAAAAGAAAAGGAATATGTTAAAAGAAAAATTTGCCCGTAATTTAATTAACCTAATCACTGTGATTGTAACTGCGCTTAATATCATAATCAATGTTAACAATACCAAAAGTGAAAATGACATATGCAATATGTTCATGGGCTCAAAATACTAATGGTAATGTGCACTCCATAAACTCCTCCAAAAGCCATGCAATCCAATGCACCGCATGCCCATCCAACGTCCACTACACGGGCTTCTTGCCCGAAGCTCCTCCCGGCTCATAGTGACCTGAAATGTGGTCCCCCAAACACGGGGTGAGATATACGGATATATCTCAGTAAACCAATGGAGCTAGAGGCTCTCTCCACTCCATGGCTCACTAAAATGTATCAAAATGACATAATACGGCATGCAAGTAAAACAATATCACCATCCTCCTGGAGACACCCAAGAACATCCACTCATGGATTCGTGTTCAAGGACTCCATCATATAACTCCCGAGACAGTCCTGGCGCCTCTCCCATGGTTGAGAAGACTCCATGGCAATTCCCAACCGGAACTCCTCATGAGCCCTATCCGGCGGACGTCCCACGTTTGGATCATCCTGGCGCCGCTCCCAGAGTCGACTCCACGGCAATACCCGACTGGCATTCTCACAAGGATGAATCCAGCGGATGACCAAACTCCACTTGTCAACTGATCAGCGACCACACAATTTTCACACAATACAAGCAATATGCATACAAGCACACAAACACATCATGTCATCACTACATAATCCAACCACAACCTTCCTCTAGGTGTGGTGGAGCTCACTAGGGATTAAACCCAAGTTCCAAGAGTTTACCTTAACACGAGCAACACCGTTCCAAACGTATGCTCCAAATCAACTTTTCTCAAATCCAACCGTGTGAGGCACCCTACAACAATCATCAAATCCCAATTTTACATAAAAACTCATTTTTCATCAAAATTCCTCAAAATTCTCTAAGTTAAAAACCTAGATTTTTCACCAAAATTTAACATAGCATTTCTAGCTTAGAAACATGATTCTAAGGCCTTTTCATCTAATAGCATTTTTGCATTTGGGCTCTCTATCATCACACATCTAAAATCAAAGGTTTGAACACATTTTCATAGATCTAAGAAATCAACTATCAAAAGACCACAAATATACTTACAATGGGTAGTATGATCACCACCAAGGCTTCACTAAACCATTTGAAACTCAAAACTCCAAGAAATCTCAAAAATCTCCAATGGGTCGGATCTGTTCTTGCTCAAAACGCGGCCAAAGAGATGGATTCAAGGCTTCTAGATGCTACCAATGGCTTTGGAAGGTTGTTTACGATAGATTTCAACACCAAAATCAAGCGATTCGGTGGAGAAACGAAGAAATGGGAAGAAAATGGAGAAATGGTGAAAATGGCTTCTTTCCTCACTGTTGGTGCGCGCGAGAGATGAGAGGAAAAGAGAGAAAGAAGGAAAGAAAAGGAGGTGGGGCCAAGTGACTTCGGTCACACGGGTCCCACACGCGATCTAATTTTAACTCCGATAAAATTTCCGATCACAAATCCTTAATCTAAATATTTTTCCGGTCCATGACATATTTTTATTTCTCCAAAATCCTGATAAAAATTTCACACCTATTGGTACACTCATATCACAGTATTTTAACACTTAAAAATCACTATTCATCAATTTTTCCCAAATTTGCCTATTCACTCCGTTTTCCGCCCTGATTCCATTTCCAGCCTTACTTTTGTCATTTGAAATCTCTAACTCAATATTTAAGCCTCTTAACACACGGTTGGCAAATTACCATTTTGCCCTTTTTGCCCCTTTTGGCCATAATACTTGGATTTTCACTCATCCATCAACTCTCATTTCTCAATATATCATTAAAATACACATTTAAATATTTGAGGTGTTATATTCTAGTTCATCTTCATAGAGTAAATTTGAGAACTGAGACTGCAGTTTTCTAGGTTTCAAGAATCTTGACATAGCAGAATTGTATCTGTATGCATTGCTTTGTTTGCTTGCTAATTATTTGCAAGTGTATTTATCAATTTATGAATTCTCTTATATTTCTATAATGCTGACTATGGGGATTTTTGAAATCCCAAATTGAGCTTCTATTGACATCATTGGTCATTTGCTTGTCTTGCAGAAACACAAGCACGAGGATCTGATCGGGCCATACTTGTGAAGGATTTCGTTCGGAAAATTTTGTGATATTTTGACCTATATTCTTCTTTGAGATTTTTCAAAAAATATTTTGACCTAGATTTCTCATGCCTGTTCAAATAACCTCCAATACCGTGTTTGTCTCAATCAATCAATGCTTCCACGCTCATTTGGGATATTTAATCGATTAAATATAAATTTTAATTGATTAAATCAATTAAGAGGGAGATTTAATCGATTAAGTTGAAGAATTAATTCTTCAAGTCAACCTCTTAATTGATTTAAATCTCCCTCTTAATTGATTTAATCGATTAAAATTTATATTTAATCGATTAAATATCCCAAATGAGCGTGGAAGCATTAATTAAATGAGGCAAACACGGTATTGGAGGTTATTTGAATTTAATGTAATAGGAGTTAATTATGATTTGTATATAATAGGAGCTGATTACATCATATTATATTCACAATCATTTTTCCATTTGAATTTTGTATTTAATAGGAGTTGATTGCGTCCTATTAAATACAAAATGCAATTAGCTCCTATTAAATTCAAAACGCTATCAGTTCCTATTATATTATATTCAAAACTCAAATTCAAAATTCAATCAGTTTTCTATTTGTGTTTTGAATTTAATAGGAGCTGATTGCATTTTGTATTTAATAGGACGCAATCAGCTCCCACTAAATATAAAATTCAAATGGAAAACTGATTGTGAATATTAAAAACAAAACGCAATCTCTTGACTGTATCCATTACTTTCCTTTACTTTCCTTTTTCTGCTACACATGTACCAAAAGAAAATCACATAACGTACAACAGAGTTTCTCAAGGTTTTCAATTGATGCACTAACTTCAACTAGTTACAAACCTTGTCTTTTGCTGGCTATTGATAGTACAGATAAAATATTTTTTTTATACGAAACAGAGATTGAGATTATATTTTCTTAATCACTTGACTAACCTCGTTGGGTTCGACATCAATTTTTTATAATTTGTTTATCAAAATGGAGCTGATTGCGTTTTGGATTTAATAGGAGCTGATTGCCTTTTGTATTTAATAGGACATAATTAGCTCATAATAAATACAAAATTCAAATGGAGAATTGATTGTGAAAATTCACATGACATTTTTCTCTTCACAGTTTCAGACACAGCATTTTGTTTATATACAACACTGAAGCATCACCCCCTACATCAAAGACAATTTCAAAACCCAAGATTCTTCCTTTATTTCTTATCTTCTTCTTCATCCTTCTCCTTCTGAGCAACTGTGTTTATAGTTGTGCCCACCGGGGAGAGAGACATTTGGGTTACTGAAGGGTATCACCCCCACCATTTATGGACTCTAATTTTGTCCTTAGCTAACCCCATAATCACGCCATCAGGTGCTAAGAAGAGGAAAACTGCCAAGAAAAAGAAGGAACAACAAGAAACCAACGCCAACCCTTTAACCAATAACCCCCAAGGTAATGTCCCATGATATTATACAGAACTTTATGCATGCAAATGTCTATCCTTTTCGAATATGATTACTTTTTGGTGTCTTTGGTCAATTTGGGTAGATGTTATCTGCTCATTGTTCTTGTTTTGCATTTAATCTTGTTGGGACTTTTTTTTTTGGGAATATGCTTCTTGCATGGCTTTATCATTCAAAAAGATTAGATTTTATTTTACTATGTAACTTTGAAAATTTTAATGATTGATTGTGTTTGGGGTAGTTGGGGCCGATACGTTATTTCGGTTGGTTGATTGATAATGGTATTGAAATTGATTGATTCAGTGACAAATGTTAGGAAATGATGAGTTGAAGTCCCAAGATGAGAAAGGAAATGATGGAGTTGAGGGTGGTTCACCGGCATATCGTGACCACGATAATTCATTCAATGAAGGGAATGAAGAGATGGAAAACACATACTAATTTTCTGCTCAATCATCTGCTAATGTTGCCAAATCATTGGAAGAAATTCCTAGTGATATTAAGATTGATGAAACCGAAGGGGGAAAGGAAGGTCGTGTTGTGATAGATGTGGATTTAAAATCTGAGGAGAGTTGTGAGAGAAAAGATGCAAATGTTGTGCACGTTGAGACTGCTGAGGAATTAGATTATGAGATCCAGTTCTTCAAATGCTGGAACCGTCACTGCGAAGAACTCAAAGGATGAGCCTTATTATTCAGTAAAAGAGACAGTGGCATTTGATGTCATTCTGAATAACTGAGAGGATGAGCCTAATTACTCAGTAAAAGAGCCATTTGCATTTGATGTGTGGATTAAAGCCATCGAGTCTACACTTGACAAAATGACTAATGAAAATGCACCAATTAAGGAGATTGATAATTTAGTTTTTGGAAATGATTTACTAGAGAAATCATTGGGCTCTCAAGTAGGGGAGCAACTGATCTTGATATGAAGATAAAGTATATCCCTTCTCTGATGAGAACGTTAGAACATAAGGTTTGGAGCAACATAAGCCGAAGGAAATTGACAATAAAGTACCAGAATCAGTGTCCCATAGTCATATCCCTAAATCTACTAATGTTGCTGAACATGTTAATGGTTCTGACACTCCAGAATGCTCTGAAAAAGAGGTTATATATTCATGAGACACTTCTGGTTTGTGAACTTTTTGTTAAAAATTATTTAAAATCTGGTTTTGTTTTCTGATTGATATGCAGCCTCCAGTAGCATCAGCTCCGTGTATAGAGCAAAAGTCCTCCTGGTGGAGTTGTTGTGGACTGTTCAAAGTTCTGTTTGGCTCCAATAGATAAGTCCAGGTTGGGGATTATTTTATCTCGGATATTTATGTTTTTTTATTTATTTATTTTTGAAGTTTGAGCTCCTTGCTAACTTCAAAAGCTTTATTGCCATTTCACGGTAGATATATGCTTTCTCATGTCTGTTTTTGATTGTTTTGGTTGCTTACCTTGTTACATTGTTGCTAACTAGTCTGATTATCTTCAATTTATGACTTCTAGGTTTTAGAAGAGAAATCTGATGGTGTTATTGTATTCACTAATTACTGCTCAGTTGATTATGGTCTTCTTTGATGGCATATCTTATTTTTATTGTTTTCTTGATCATATAAAAATCCCAAAAATAAGTCTTTATTTTCAGTTCTCATTTCCATCAAATTGACAATATTGGTCACAAACCCTATTTGAATACTTCCATTCTTTAAGAGAATGTTTAATTGATATTTGATCACAATCCCTGTGGAGACGAACTTTATTTATCACTTTATTACTTGTGCGATCGGTATACTTGCCGGTGAGCATCACATTCCCATAATCTAATTCCTCGGCAGACTCAACGTGCACAACATTTGCATCTTTGCTCTCATAACTCTCCTCAGATTTTAAATCCACATCTATCACAACACGACCTTCTGATTTGCCTTCGCATATAGATATTTCAGAGTAAAAAAAATAAGGATTTGACAGTAATTCAGTAATAAAGATTATTATTTTTAATGAATTATTGATAATCCATGTTCAGATACACTTTCACTGATTATTTTATATTTTTATAGGTTAAAAGGTGAAGAAATTCGAAATTTGAAAAAAACAAGGAAAGGATTTGGCGCTGATAGTGTGGGCGTCATAAATGCTGTCCTTGAATTGTGGAAAATGGAAAATTAATCAAAATAAATTCAGGAGTTATGACCAGATCGCGGATTTGGCGCTGATAGCATGGGCGTCATAAATGCTGTCCTTGAATTTTGCAACTATGATGAAAAACGTAAAATTAAGATTTAGCCGTTTTTTAGCAGTTTTGTTTTTATGGCTGGAGGTTTCTACGGTTTCTATTCTATGGCTATTAAAACAGAACGAGGGCATTTTCGGAAGACTCGAGGCACCATGTGGCTATATAAAGGGGTCCTCTCCACCATTCCATGAAAATTCTATTCCACACAATTCAGAATACCACTCCATTCAGATTTCTTCAGTGGAGAATCCGAAGTTCTTCGAAGTTCTTCGTGTTCTTCAAGTTCTTCTAGTTTTTCTTCTTTTTCTTTTCAATTTATGTTTTATTTTTCGAGATCAGTCATGACTATGGTTGGCTAGATCTCTTTTTATTATGGTGAGGGTCACAACCCTTAAAAAGGGGATCACTAAGGGGATTAGGGTTCTAATATGGGTTAATAAGATTTATGTCACTAAGGGATTAGGGCTTAACCAGTCAATTTAAAGATGATGAATTGTTTGATCAATGGGTAAATTTAATATAAACGTTGACATAGATTACAAGGTGGGGATCAGAAAAGTGTTTGTTTCTCTTACCACAATATTTTCTCAATTATTTTTTTTAACCTTAAATCTTTATTCTTGAGTTTCTAAACGAACTTTTTAATCATTTTCATTTTCTTAAATTTTTTTCATTTATTTCCCAAATCACAATTATTTCAAAACATATTTGTTAATCCAACAAGAGAGGAATAGTTATAATTACTTCGGTGCCTCAATCCTCGTGGAGAACGAAACTTTACTTATCACTTTATTACTTGGAACGATCAGTACACTTGCCGAGTTCGCAACACTTTCCTTTCCCCCTTCGGCTTCATGAATCTTAATATCACTATGGAGTTCTTCCAATGATTTGGCAACATTAGCAGATGATTAAGCAGAAAATTGGTCTTTGCTTTCCATCTCTTCATTCCCTTCAATAAATGAATGATCGTGGTGACGATATGCCGGTGAACCACCCTCAACTTCTTCATTTCCTTTCTCATCTTGGGACTTCAACTCATCATTTCCTTGCATTTGTCATTGAATCAATCAATTTCAATAACATTATCAATCAACCAACCGAACTAATGTATCGGCCCCAACTACCCCAAACACAATCAATCATTAAAATTTTCTAAGTTACATAGTAAAATAAAATCTAATCTTTTTGAATGATAAAGCCATTCAAGAAGCATATTCCCAAAAAAAAGTCCCAACAAGATTAAATGCAAAACAAGAACAATGAATAGATACCCGTCTACCCAAATTTACCAAAGACACCAAAAAGTAATCATATTCGAAAAGATAAACATTTGCATGCATAAAGTTCTGTATAATATCATGGGACAGTACCTTGGGGGTTGTTGGTTAAAGGGTTGGCGTTGGTTTCTTGTTGTTCCTTCTTTTTCTTGGCAGTTTCCCTCTTCTTCGCACCTGATGGCATGATTGTGGGGTTAGCTAAGGACAAAATTAGAGGCCACAAATGGTGGGTGTGATACCCTTCAGTAACCCAAATGTCTCTCTCCTCGGTGGGCATAACTATAAACACAGTTGCTCAGAAGGAGAAGGATGAAGAAGAAGATAAGAAATAAAGGAAGAATCTTGGGTTTTGAAATTGTCTTTGATGTAGGGGGTGATGCTTCAGTGTTGTATATAAACAAAATGTAGTGTCTGAAACTGTGAAGAGAAAAATGTCATGTGAATTTTCACAATCAGTTTTTCATTTG